>OZ024743.1:125920111-125936218 GCA_964016885.1 Eledone cirrhosa
ATGATTATTATAATAATTGTTTCTACTTTTGGTAGCTTCCTTCCACTGGAATTTCCTGGCACTTTACTCAGCAATCATCATCCATGTGCTTCACATGTCAGTACCTATACAGTCTTCTTTCTTGTGCACCACTTTGGATTCCTCTTAAACCCAGTTTTTCTCTCAGGTCATCCATTCTCTGCCTTTCTCTCACATATACATTGCACATCTGATGAAGCATGGTTGCTTTATTTCTCTCCAGTCTATGCATGTCTTCTGCACTCATAGCTCATGTTTCACTACCATGCAGCCACACACTTCACACATAGGTGTCATACAGTCACCCTTCTGTACAAATGGAGAAACATGGGAGTAGTTCTGTAAACTTTTTCCATCTTATCCTTATTCTAGCTGTTATGCTCTCAGGGCACCCTCCTCTGCTGCTAATTAAGTCACATAGATAGAAGAAGCTATCAACCACTTCTATGGACCTTCCTGTGACTGGAAAAGGTTTATATCACTGATGCTTTTCTCTTTGATTACCCATGTGCATCTTCTACATACAAAGTCTTCCCTTCCTGTTAGTCTACCTGTTATCCCACTACATCTCTTGTGTACCCAAGATTTACATTGTATACATGGTATGGAGTTTATGCCTACTCCTTTTCTACATATTCAGCAGGGCTATTTGCCTGAAGGAATCAGAATCCTATCTTCTTTTCTACTAACTAGCACTTTAGTTTTGGCTCAGTTTACTCTCAGACCTTTTCTCAATCGACAAAAGCTTAATATAGTGGCTTATTCTTGGCTAGGAACTTCTCTTGTAGTTGCCTCTCTAGAAAGAGAGCATTTAATTTAACTCTTTCCCTAATTAGCTGGGCTATAACTTTCTGTCACTTTCATAACTTGGTCCATTAGTTTTATTCCTCTGTAGTTCATCCTTTCCAGTGCATCACCTTTGCCCTTGTAGCAATTTATGATTGTACTGCTGCACCAGTCATTGGGTATGACTCTGTTCTGTATTACTTGATTGACTATGCAGGTTACAAGTTTTGGCTCCTACTTCTATTTCTGATGATCTTGCAGCTTCACCATTCTTCATCTCTTTGCTTGCTTCATTGACCCTATAACTGTCAATTTCGATACCTGGTCCTTCTGTTAGGTAGGTTGGGTGTAGTTTCTCTTCCTCTCTTTCATCAGTCTCTCAGTAATATTTCCAGGCCTCTTTCTTTTGAGCATCAGTGTCATTTCTGACACTTTTCCCCAACAACATCTCAATTTACATTGACACACTGCCTTGCCATGTGGAATACTTCATGTTCTGATCCTCAGATCTCAAAGGTGTTGGCAAACTTTCTGTTTTCAGCCTCTCTCCGAGCTGTGTACACCTGTCATCTAACTTCTCACTTAGCTACCTAGTACTGGTCTCTGCTACACCCATTTTCCAGTCTTTCCATGCCTATCTCTTGGCTTTAATAGCTCTATATTATTAAAAACAATAATTTATTTTTATATGTGTGTGTGGAGATATAGTTGTGTGGTTAAGAAGTTCACTTTGTAACCACACAATTTTGGTCTTGGTCTCATCTGCTTGGTTAAGTATCATCTGCTATAGCTTTGAGTTGACTATTTCCTTGTGAGTAATTTGGTAGATGGAAACCTTTTGGAAGCCTGTTGTGTATGTATGGTTATGTATGTCCCATAACTTAGCAGTTCAACATAGAGATCAATGAAATAAGTACTAAATTTAAAGATAAATACTGATTGATTAAAAACCTTGAAGGCAGTATCCTAACATGGCTACAGATCAATGGCTACAACTAGTAAAAGAATATGCAAGTGATGTGCAAGTATAATGGCAAAGGATCCTTAACCTCTGATGAAACATAGCTGTTTCATCCAGAGAAAGAAGAGAAGTATAAAAAGAATTGACCCAATTAGTGGACTGATAATGTATTTATTGACCCCAAAAGGATGAAAGCCAGAACAAATACTGATTTTAAAAAAAAATTTTTTTTTAAAATTTAAATTTTTTTTTTATCCAACACTCTAATGATCTTGCTAACTTGCTACCTCGCAGCCAGACTTCTTCAAACGTCTAAAGACTTTTCTGGGAACGTCCCGCTCCTTGCTTTTAGCGGGGGACTGGAATGGAATCCTAGATGCACGTTGGGACTATGTGGGAGCATGTCCCGATAAAGGGGGGTGTAACATCCTCAAACAGTTTTCGGCCGATTTGACCTGGCCGATAGATATCGACTAGATTTTCCGACTGTGCCACTGTGGACGTGGACCATCTAGATCGTACCTAGATAGGGTTCTAGTTAGAAATAAGGATAGGGACATGTTAAGCTGTCCAAAAATGTTCATGGTTGCCTATTCAGATAACAAACTAGTGACCTGCATGGTCAACCTTGATAGAACCCATAGACAAGGACCCGGCTACTGGAAGCTGAACTTGTCATTACCGACATGCAAAGCCTACAGTAGACAGATTAGCACTTTAGTTAAACAGCACTTGACAGGGGCCATTGTCAACAACAGATGGTGGTACTCTCTCAAGAGGGCAGTTAGATTAGACTCGTTAGTTTTTAGTAAAGAATTAGCGTTAGATAGAAATAGAACCGCGAAAGAACTGGTAGATAAAGTAGAAGTGGCAACGTAGCCAGCGTGCTAGCAACGAGAACGGCCTTGGACCAGTTCTTCGACGCAAAGCATGAGAGCTGCGTTGTCAGAAGCAAAATACGTGCTCTGGGAAACAAGGGAGCCAAAGCTGTTAGCTGGGCCCGAGTGACGGAGGCAAAAAGTGGCAACAAGTCCACGATTTGGTCTTTGAAGGACCAAAACGAACGCGTGATACGTGAGCCGAAGCAGATGTGTGCGGCCTTTCAGCGGCACTTTGCTCAGCTGTTCGGGCACGCCGGGAGGGGCTATGGATTTCGGTCCATATCTCGACGGCCTACCGCGACTCTCGGACAGCGAGGCAAAGTTCTGCGAAAAGCCGATTTCAGCCAGATAGGGGACGCGTTGAGCCAATGCGGCAAACGCAAATCCCCAGGTCTCGATGGTCTACCCTACGAATTTTACGTAGCAATGCCAAACTTATTCTCCGGTCTCCTGGAAGCGGTCTACTGCAACTGGCAACAGAACGGGAGATCTCCTAGTTCTGTGACCGGGGGCGTAGTCACACTAGTCAGGAAGGACGAGAATAAGGAGGATGACATAGGCAACTTCCGGCCCATAACTCTGCTAAACACAGAGTTACAGATTTTGGCCAAGGTGTTGGTAAAGAGGCTGGCGCTTGTCGTTGAGAACCTGGTGGGAGAAGCGCAGACATGCGCAATCTCGACCAGGTCCATACACGACAACCTCCACCTCATGCGATACATCATAGAGAGGGTAGGGTGTAAACCCGGCTTCGGTGGGGCCCTGATCAACTTGGATCAGTCTAAGGCTTTCGATAGGGTTGACCATCGTTACCTGGATGTGGTGCTCGAGGCGGCAGGCTTCGGACCCGTGTTCAGGGGCTGGATTGCTGCAATGGATAACAGCAACATCTGCTCAAGGGTTAAGGTGAATGGCTACCTCTCGGAGCTGTTCCATATCATGCGATCCATTCGACAGGGATGCCCTCTCTCCTCCCTTCTGTACGTATTGACTCTCGAGCCACTACTGCGGAAGATGGAGTTATTGCAGGGCATCCCTCTGGAACCGGGACTGCGGAAAGTGGCGTCGGCCTATGCCGACGATGTGACAGTAATGGTGTCGAGCGCCTCGCAAATCGAGGAAGTCGGCACCTTACTGAAGGAATACGAGAGGTTCACAGGAGCGAAGCTGAACCAGGACAAGTCCATCGGTTTGCAACTCGGATCGTGGAGAGGCAGATCGATGCCTTCCGATGGCGTCGTCGGATGCTAGACGGAAGGACCAGTAAAGCTGCTCAGGGTCTGGTTTGGTCCGGACCTCCAGGTGGTGAACAACTGGAACGAGGTATCGGCCAAGGTGTTTGCACTCACCCAGAAGTGGGCCGAGTGCAAACTATCCTTGAAAGGTCGAGTGGAGGTGGCGAACACTTTTATAGCGTCCGCCATCTACTACCGCTTGACCGTCGTGCCTTGCCCAGCCAAAATGGAGCGCGCGCTCTTCCAATTCCTTTGGAAGAGGTGGGCTCCTTTGGTGAGAAGATCCATCTGCTGCCAACGCCCTTCCAACGGAGGGCTGGAGATGCCGTGGCTGACGATGCGCAAACACGCGCTCAGGCTGCAGCATCTCTACATATTCCTCACCGGACAACCGGTGTGGGCCCCGTTCGTGAGGTGAGCTTTCCCACAACTCGTCTTGCTGACCGAGCTACAGTCCTGGGACAAACAAAGACCGAGGAAAATGGGCGACTGGCACATCGAATGTGCTCAGGCGTTCACAGCCCGGCGATCAGTGGAGACTCCACTTCATCATTCTATAGAGGGTTGATCCGCAGCAAGTGTGACGACGTGCTCGGTGAAACTCTGGGTGGGCGTAGAGGAAGACAAACTGGCCAGTCTGTTCGGTAGGACCTTCTGCCCGGGACCGATGGACAACTTCCAAAAGTCCCTGGCCTGGCAGTGCTACCGAGGAGCTCTACCAGTTCGAGAAAGGCTCTAGAGACATGGGCGCCCGGGCAGGGACCTTGCAAAAAAGATCTGTTCGAGGTGCGTGCGAGACGAAGAAACCGTCGCGCACGCATTCATATACTGCCCGGGCGTCACCGACCTGTGGGGCTATGTAGAACGACTATTGTCGCGGGTGGGACCAATCCGGTTGACCACCGAGTCCATTGTCATGATCAAACCGCCACCCTCCTTCTAAAACAAAGGAGAGGCGGTTTCTTTTGTGTGATAGCTATGGCGAAAGAGGTTGTATGGTGGACAAGGTTGAAAGGGCTGAGGTCAGACACCTTTCTCTCCGGCCAACAACTGATTCTTTTTTTCAAATACCACTTTGGAAGAAGAATCAGGATGGAGAGAGAGGTGCTGTACCCCAGCAAGTTTTATGAAAGGTGGGTGAAAGTGGCGAGAATGGCCCGAGTGAATGGGCCTTCTCTCTTTATCACCCTGTAGGTTGAGGAAAAAGAGGAGGAGAGGAAAGGAGTACAAACTCTTCGTACTCCTGAAGATGAGGATTGCACATTTTTTTTGGGGGGGTATGTGTTACCCATATGAAATGTCTCCCCCTATTGGGGAAAATCGACTAATTTTTAAATTACATTTGTGATAATATTTTACACGTTTTTATTGTATGTAAACTTCCCCCTTTGTATTTGTCCCCTTCTTTTGTGCCCCTGTGGCTAATAAAGAAACATATCTATAAGTATAGCTGTATATTTAAATTATTTAGTTTACTTTAACCTGTTGATTGCTGCGTATATTTCACACAGCTAGTTGCTGTGCCGGGGTTTTTTTTTCAAACATTTATTAACAACACCTATCTGAATGATTGACAAACGTCACATCAATAAACTAGTAGTAGCTTTGAAGTTATGAACTGTTGGAAATGAGTTCAAACATATTAGGGCGAGTAATCTTGTTTGTAGCACTGGAATGCATACATGTTAGGACGAGTTATCTTGTCTACGGCACTCAAATGGTTAGTCAACACAAATATTGAATTTAAAAAAAATCTTTTTCTTTAAAATAAGGGTGTCATTTATTCCAAAAAATATGGTATTTGTTTTACTGTTATTATCATGATCATAATTTAATGTCTACTTTTTCTGCTAGCAAGTGTTGAACGGGTCACCACAAACCAAGTTAGTACTTAATTGGAGCTATTGATCTCTTAGATGAGTTGAGAGATGTATCTCACTTACATATTATCCTACACCTCACAGTGTGCACTGGATGCAATTTATCATGGCATCAGCACTAGGGAGATCATTATGTCTTTGACACAACTGAAGATATTTTTTTCTATGAAAAAACATTTTCTTCAAAATAAAGGTGTGTCTTGTTTTACTGTAGTTTAAGGACAACTTTATTGTCATATCAAGCCAGGATGTTAATGTGGCCTTAACATAAAAAAGCTTAATGGTTTTATATTTCATCACCAATGGCATGTTGTGTCAGTGACTAAGATATGTAATTTATATACTCATGTATAAGTAGAACTGGTAGGTAAGCTGCACCTACATTCTACATAGAACATTTACAATGTATCATATATTTTAAGATGCATGATAATTTTTTTTATGTTGTATTTTTGTAGAAAAAGTTCTATTTATGCACAAATAAATATGGTAATTCTCAATTGTTTAGACACTCACTATACATAAGTACCACGAAAATTAGAGCTATCTGCTTTAAGCATTATAGGTTCTATAAATGGTGATTGTTCTGATAGTTCAATTCCTCCTATAGTTGAAAATCTATTATAAACATGTATCTTCTATAAGGGAAAAGGTATTTGCCAGCTGTTTAATTCTTTGAAACCTGGTTAAACTGCTGCACACTATGGTACCTTCTAGGAGTGATAATAGGCAAAAAGAAAACAAAAGAAATATTCACAGAAAGCTAAACTACATGATTTATGATATTTAGTTTGGTTCCTTATATTTCTGAGATTGCATCCCCCTTCAGAGTAACATTTCTTTTCATCACTTTTGGTTTCAAACTTTTACATTACCAAAGGCTCCTTTTATTTAAATGAATTTTGTCACAGACCCACATCTCCCTCCCAAGAATAACAACCAAAAGAGAGAATAAAGGATACAAAATAGTGTGCCCATATACATTTTTTTAACAAAGTACTTGAAATGGACCCCTAATACCCCCCATTTGCAGAGCTCCCCCACCTCTCCAAGTTGGGAATGCTGCTTTAAATGTTGATAGAATGCTGCTTTAAATGTTGATAGAATAAGTTTCACGGGGACAGGGAAGTCTATTTAATTGGCTATATACTATACCATTATAAAAAGGGTTTTGTACCTATTGAGAAAATACTTATCTACTATAGTGGCCTGCATCTTCCCGTCAATTGATAATGGTATTAAGAAGGGCATGAGCTTTAAAAATTCAGATGCTCTTTTACCTATGCATGCAAAACTTTTCATATAACAAAATCTTTGCATGTATAGTTGTGGAAAGTGCCATGATGTAGCAAGGTATTTGACAAACAGTCCTTGACCTGATTGCTATTTCCAGTTGGAATCATTTAACTTAGATTACCAACACCCTTAGAAAAGATATAAATGTCACAACTTCCTGTATAAATGTGTGGCATCAGGTGCCTATGCAAGAAATCCTTATTTGTACAGTCTTGTCCTTAGTGAATAAGTTAGAGGGAGGGAGCTGTTTTATCTGTCAAATAGCAAAACATTGAGTGAAGTGTTTACCTTATCATTCACTATAATGACCTCACTTGTTTCACACTATAGACTATATTTGTAATAATTGATATAAATAGTAAACTGGTTGCTGGATGCCTCAATATCATAGCTTTAATAGCCAAATATGTGAACAGCTTTGCTAAAAAACAAGCAGTTCATTAAACAGGCAGGTCTTCTGTCTCCTTCTCATCCTTTCACATTGAAACATAAAACTGAAATAACCCTAGATTACATTAAATACCCTAATAATTGGATGTAGTTTATAAATGCTTGTGTATCAAATGTTTTAAAATACTCTTTTGTTATAACTAATTGTTTTGGTTGCTTAGATAATAGATAATAAAAAAAAAATGAGTGGTAGATGCTAGCCCTAGGAAACCAACTAAATGTTTTATTCTAATATTTGATGTGGTGTATGAAATTTTTGAGGTCAAATCTTCCCAGAGTTAGTTTTGTACTTCAGTGTTGTTGATAGGATATTGCCAGTAGTAGACCTCTAGGCTAGTCAGCTAACTTTAACTCTTTCTTTTACAACAATACTCAATCCACCATAAAGAAATGATAATATTTTGTCTGAATTTCTGATAATAGTACAGTCAGTATAAGCATCATCATCATCATACGTCCGCTTTTCCCTGCTTGCAAGTGTGGGACGGATCCTATTCAGCACAGCATCTCTCCACTTGTCATGGTCCTTCGTCATTTCCTCCGTGAGCTTCAGCAATCTAAGGTCTGCTCTCACCACCTCCGCCCATGTTTTTCGTGGTCTTCCTCTACTGCGTCTTGTTTCTACTGGCATTTCTTTGCACTTCTTTACCCAGTGGTCATCCCCCATGCGCATCACATGTCCATACCATCGCAGTCTTCTCTCCCACACATTACAACTTATCCCTCATAAACACAGTTTCTCTCTCAACTCATTCATCCAACGGAGCATGCTTGCTTCATATCTCTCCAGCCGTCGCATATCCTCTGCAGTTGCTGCCCGTCTCACTACCATGCAGCATCGCGCATCTCACACAGGCATCATATAACTGGTCTTTCGTACGCAGGGAGAAAACCTTCTTTGTCAGCAGAGGAAGCAGCTCCCTAAACTTCTTCCAACCTGTCCTTATTCTAGATACTATGGCCTTGGAACACCCCCTCCCATGCTAATCTGATCACCTAGGTACTGGAAGCTATCAACCACTTCTATAGAACCTACCTGCATTTGAAAAATGTGTCTGTCAATGCGACTTCTACTGTCAAATTTCCCTGTACATCTATTGCATACATATTTTCCCCTACCTGTTAGTTTGCCTGCTATCCCACTACATCTCTTGTGTACCCAAGATCTGCATTGTGTACATTTTATGGAATTTATGCCAGTTCCTTTTCTGCATATTGAACATGGCCATTTCCCTGACAGAATCAGAGTTTTGTCCTCTTTTCTACTTATCAACACTTTTGTCTTAGCTAGGTTCACTCTCAGTCCTCTTGATTCCAACTGCTGCTTCCATAGCCAGAATTTATTCTCTAGCTCCTCTACTGATTCTGCTATAAGAACCAGATCGTCAGCATAGAGAAGTTCCCATGGGCATCCAGTCTTAAACTCCTCTGTTATGGCTTGGAGGACTATAATGAACAAGAGCGGGCTGAGGACCGAACCCTGATGTACTCCTACTTGTATCTGGAATTCCTCACTAAACTCCATTCCTACTCTCACTTTACTGACAGCACCTCTGTACAAAGCTTGCACTGTCCTCACAAGCCATTCCTGAATCAACACCTAGTTTTCTTAGGGACCACCAGATGACAGATCAGGGTACCCTATCAAAGGCCTTCTCTAGGTCAACATAAGCTAAGTATAGTGGCTTATTCTTCTCTAAGAACCTCTCTTGTAGTTGTCTCACTAAGAAGTGGGCATCTGTTGTACTTTTCCCAGACACAAAACCAAACTGCATCTCATCTAGTTAGTTGCGCTAATATCCTTTCTGCCACTTTTATAACCTGATCCATCAGTTTTATGCCTCTATAATTGCTCCTCTCCAGAGCATCCCTTTTACCTTTGTAGCACTTTATTAGAATACTGCTGCACCAGTCTTTGAGTATGATTCCACCATATATAACTTGATTGACGGTGTGTGCAACCAGTTTAGTACCTACTTCTCCTGATGCCTTCAGCATCTCAGCAACTATCCCCGATGGTCCAGCTGCCTTACCATTTTTCAATCATTTGTTAAATATTGTGAGTTCAATCCTTGGGTTAGTGTATCTATATATACTCTAATTTAAACAGAACAAGCAACCAACATCACAAGTTACTACAATAATTAATACAAGGATACAATGGCATGAGATTAATATACTCCATGGTTTGAATAAGGAGTTTAGTTTAAAATTCTGAGAACATTACCATATATGACAGGCACCTGAAGAAGGCCAGAGGATACAATGGTCAAAACGTTGTGAGTATAACAATGAAGGTAGGGACAGTTCATATCAGAAATTATTACAATTTATCAGTTTTTACAGAGGCATATACATATATATATAGTGGAGCTATATAAATATATATATGTTTTTAACATGAGCATTAGTTTTACCATAGACTTTTAGTTTATTTATGTTACTTTTAATTATATCTCTTCAGGCTTTCCTGGATTTACCATCATTCTGAATAATTGCTGTCCACCAGTTCCTGGCGTCTGTTCAATCAGGTATTTTCCTTTTGTTTCTTTCCAAATGTTACAAATCCTTTATTGATGCTACTTAACATTACTCTTCTCCTGAAATTTACTTTAGCCATTTTGATACCAAACTGCCTGAAACCCCCCTGGTTCGACGATATAAAAATTTATTTGAAAGTCTTTATATCTATCTAAAACCCTTTTATAGAACTATGTAAGGATTTTTGTTGAGTTCCAAATAACATCTTAATAATGGTTTCTTATATAAGCACAAGGCCAACAATTTTGGGGAAGGGGAAAGTTGATTAACTCGACCCCAGTGCATGACTGGTATTTTATTTTATCAATCCCATAAGGATGAAAGGCAAAGTTAACGTCGGCGGGATTTGAACTCAGATCATAAAGGTCTGTAATTCTATGCTGCAAAGAATGGCGTCCGACCCTCTACCGATACTGCCAATCCACCATCCTTTGGGCCATGATTAAGTTGATTAAATTGACCCAAGTTCTTGACTGTACTATATTTTATTGACCTTGTGAGGATGAAAGTTAACTTTGGCAAGATTTGAAGAAAACTACATCTTAATAATTTTCTATTTTTGGCACAAGGCCAGCAATTACCCAGTACATTTTATTTTATCGACCCCGTAAGGATGAAAGACAAAGTTGACCTCAGCGGGATTTGAACTCAGAATGCAAAGGGCCGTAACTCTATGCGTCAAAGTATCACGTCCTATCCTCTACCGATACTGCCAAATGAGACTTTGTTATGATATGTTCAAAACATCAACTTAATAACAAGGAAGTTATATTACTAAATTCATCTAAATTCTTGATTATTTTCAAAATTAATAAAAAAAAATCATAGGCAGTGTTTTTCATTAGAAATATGATAATGAAAGGGTTAAATATGCAAAAAGAAAAATAGATAAGTAAATTCTTGGTTTGTGATTTCCACTTTAAAAAAATTGCGGTGCCCCAGCATGGCCTCAGCCGGATGGCTGAAACAGGTAAAAGAGTAAAAGAGAGCCGTTTAAAGGATTATGTTAAACCACAGGTAATTGATTTAAAGCCAGAGTAATTTACTTGGTTATATATTTTAGTATTATTTCTAATCGTAGATTAATACTAAATAAAGCCACTTACATAAATTGTGATTAAAAAAATTTACGAATATTATCTGTTGACTATTTCTCAGTCAGAAATGAAATGCTTATTAAATCATTATTAAGAGAGAATTTTAGATTTGTACTTAAGATATGGCAGCAAATTGGCAGAATCGTTAGAACGTCGGATAGAATGCTTTATGGTATTCGTTCTGGCTCTCTGCTCTCTGAGTTCAAATCCTGCCGAGGTCATCTTTACCTTTCATCCTTCCGAGGTTGATAATAAAGTACCAGTCTAGTACTGGGGTTGATTCTTCCTCTATATCTCTTTCTCATTTCCACTTTCTCACTTTCTCTGGAAGAAATCTGCTGTACTCAGGCCTGGAGAGGAATAGGCATCGCTAGGCTTAAAATACCCAAGAATCAAAATTATTTGGAAATTATAAGTAGTGTCTTTCATTAGAAATGTGATATTAAAATGGTTAAAACACCCAAGAAACCTTCTTTGAAATTCAACCTCATAGGGGTCTCCTGCTAAACTTACACAGATCTGAGCCATAACAGCAACAACAACAAATTATCTAATTTTATTTCCAAAGATTATGTTTAAATGATTGACTTAAATGATGTAAGTTAAAATGCTGCCACTTAACTTTTCTTACTTTTGTCAACCAAACTGAAAATTCACAGTTCACTGCTTTCTAAAAAGAAAGATATCCAGCTGTACAAATACTTGTATCAACAGTTTATGTGCAAGTATCTAAATTTTGAGTACCATCCCACCAGTTGGACCGTCGTTTGTTATGACGATGAGTGTTCCAGTTAATTGAATAACAGAACGGCTGCTTAAGAAATTAACATGCAAGTGGTTAAGTAGGCCACTGACATAGTTCTCAGGGAGATTCAGCACACATTGTGTGACAAAGCTGGCCCTTTGAATTATAGATACAACTCATTTTTGCTAGTGGAGTAGACAGGAGCAATATGAAATAAAGTGTCTTGCTCAAGGACACAATGCAACACCAGGAATCAAACTCATGAGCTTACAATTATGACCCAAACACTCTAACTACTTAGCAACAGACTTTCACATTCCACTATTGAGTGACTAGCAATGAGTGTAAAGTAATGATAATTAAAAATGTACCATATTTGTTGTTTATAAATTAACATTTAAGTCAAATTCATTTCTGGCTTGTTACTTATCTGATGTAATTACTGTAAATTAAAATTTTCATCACAGATTAAGATCGGCATAGTAGCGTCAAGTGCTACAGCTAAGAATGTTGAAAAATCTACAAGCACAAGGCCAGCAATTATCCCAGTGCATTACTAGTGCTTTATTTTATTGACCCCGTAAGGATGAAAGGCAAAGTTAATCCTGCCGAGGCTAACTTTACTTTTCATCCTTACGGGGTCGATAAAATAAAGCACCAGTAATGCACTGGGATAATTGCTGGCCTTGTGCCCAAAGTAGAAACAATTACTAATTTTGAGAAAGCCCATTATTTTGATAATTCTAAAGATTAAATGAGATATGAAACTGTTCATCATTCATATTATCAAATTAACATATGTTCCTCAAAGGTAGCTAAATTAACCCTTTCATTACCGGAATTTTTGTGAAAGACAGTTTTTCAAATAATTTTTAAAGTACTCCAGAATTTGGAAGGACTTAGGAAAACAATTTTCTCAGTATTAACCTGGTTTTTCTTCTTTTCTTCTTTTTCTTTTACTGGTTTCAGTCATTAGACTGTAACCATGTACATGTGCACGCCCCCCCCCCCCCAACCACAATATGCTTCTGCAGTTTCAACTCACAAGGCAACATGAGTATATAGTTGAAGATACTTTCTTAGAGCATAATTTAACAAAGATCTTACATAAAATTATGACGGGGTAAATGTTTAGATAAATATAAACACTCTAAAATAAAATTTTGTGTTGTAGAACAAGTGGCAGATTCAGGTGGGTTTGTTATTAAAAAGATTAAATTAACAATCCCATGTGTGTACAAAGCTTATTGGTTCCTCCTGACTAATGTTTATGATTTTCTTTTTTTCCTTTTTTTTTTTGCCTGTAATTATAGATGAAAAGTGTCAATATCTTTTTAAAATATGGATTTGTTTCCCTGCTGAGAAACTAAATACATTGTATATTTCCCTAAATTCATTGCATTTGTGCTATAAAGTTATTCAACTGGATCAATGACTTAAATGTGCATATGCTTTAGTCTAAAATAATTATCCATTGTGTGGCACCTAAAGCAGTTATAGATCTATTTTGCTTTATGAATAGAAATTAAAAATAAAATTGGGTCCTGGAGTTTATGTGAAAAGGATGAAAAGGAGAGGAAAGAGAAGCCTAGATTTATTTGTAGGTGAAAAGGGTGTTTTTTTTATTGAGTTGAATAGGTTCAAACACTACAATATGTACTGGTTGATCTAGCTAATCATCATCATCATCGGTTTAATGTTTATTTTTCCATACTGACATGGATTGCTACTTGACCTTTTTGTACTGGTTCTTCTTTTCTTTGATATTTGATGTTTGTGTGGCTAATTTTCCAATACCTAACTTTAAAACCCTCTTAACTCTTTGGGATCATATTTTTAATCAAATAAACCATATGCATGTTTCAATTTATTTTCAAAATAATAAAAAAAATTATTTTAATAAAATAACATTTGGAACCTAAGTGAACTTAAAAGATTCTTATATCATTAAATCAAGGTCCATCAAAGCAGTTGATTCTGTAGTTATAATGATACTGGTTATTTTTATGTTGGGGTTTAAGAGCTTTTTTCCTATTGTAACAAATCATGTTAATGTCAGTGTGGTAGAATAGAAATAATCTACCATGTGTTTGTGTCATTGATTTTGTTTTAATTTCTGATGAAGCTATTTCCTTCTTTTAATCATTAATATATAACGTTGTTATAAGATCAAACTTTATTACTGTGTAATCATTGTGTTGTATTCATGAGTAATTGCTTAAGTTTTCCTGTTTGACAGTGACGTTTGACGCTTATAATGTAATTAAATGATTAGTTGTAGGAAGATCATCTAGTTGTAAAATCAATTGATCAAATAATATAAAGTGATCCAAATTTGGGTTTCTACTCTGATAATTTAAAAATCCAAAAGAGAATAAACAGAAAAGAGAAGAAAAAAAAGGCAAATTCCACACTTTTTGTTGAAGAGCATATCTCAGCTGTGCCTCGCAAAAAAAAAGCATTGCTATGAAAAACAGCCAGTGATATTTGTTGCATCAGCCATTCCATTTCATGGTGCCTTTTCTTCATGTGCGATTCCCTCATTCTGATTTGGCAGAAGAAAATGGCAGTTCAGAGCTTGAGGACACATGAAATTTCAATGTTTACCAGAAAAAATTTAATTACTTTTGAAAAATACTATTCATCTTTTTATAATACAAACTTCAAAGCATTTATGACTCATTATTTGCTGCTTTACATCTTTGGATTAAAATATCTCTATTGCATTTCCTTCCCTCCAGTATTCAATAAAATAATACCAATACAATAGTTGTTTGCGTCAGTTGAACTAATTTAGAAAAAACGGCCTTACATCTGAAAAACATTCTAATTTCTATAGATTTTTTGAAAATTATCTTTAATGAAATTTGAGGAATCTATTTCCTATTTATGCTTTGTAGATTGTAAATACTTATATATAAGTTGAAGCAGCAGTTAAGTTACCCCATTGATGTTTAAAATATTTTGGCTTCAGCTTTTTACCTGTATATCAGTTGCATGTTTCTTTATGTCAATACTGTTTGTTACTTTGCTTTTGATTGTGTTTAAATAAAAACGAAACATTTACCTAAAATAATCACAATTATTACCAGTACAGTCTAGGAAAGATACAAACAGATTAATCAGTGATTTAAAATAATCATTCTATGTTGACTGACAATATGTAGCATCTAATTGGCATTAAAATTACAGTAGGCCAATAGAAAACTATGCATATATGTTTTGCACACATGGAAATCATTTTTGTTTTGCACATAATGTCATCACCATATATTTGTCTACAAGACCGATGTTCATAAAGTGTAAATATAAACATAACCATCCTACCCTACATATTTCAAGCTCAATTGGTAGAAAAGTTGTACATGGTTTTTTACTTAGTGCAACTTATCTATGAATAATATGATATGTTATTGTACTACACTTCTCGTGAGGGGTCTATCTCAGATTAAATAATCTAAATTTTACTTTCTGAAAATAAACTTGTGTTGAATATCTAAATTGATCTCTGAGGTAGAGTTGTTTACTGTCTGATTGCAGTGTTAAAAACACTTTTAGTCATCAATATGTAAATATAGACAGACTTTATATCCTAGAATGAGATGAATCAACTTGACTTATTTAGCTATTAAGATAACAAAATGTAACTTTTTTTGTTTTCCTTACTGTCAGTGTAAAAAAAAAAAAAAAAAATAGTAAGAGACACCTGTTTGTTTCAACTGTTGTTCTGTTATAAGACAAATACTCCCACTCACATAGTACTATTTTATCTGAATGTGCCTCTGAGGTCAGAATGAACATGAAATGCTTCTTTCTTATTTGGCAATATGATAAACCAGTCATAATTTGACAGTCTATAGTTACTAAACTATGGAGTCTACTAGTATGCATGCAGGTAATTTTCTTAATTATATATACTCACTGTACTTTATTGTTTAAATTAGCTCCTATTAATGTATTTGTTATTTTGAAAATAATGAAGAATTTGGAAAGATTTAGTAAAATAATTCAATATTAATTTGGTGTTTGGAATTTAAAATTATGATGAAAAGTTTTTAGATGAATATAAATGCTTTAAAACAGTTTTGTATCATAGATTTAGATATTATTATCATCATCATTTAATGTCTATTTTCCACATTTGCATGGATTAGACAGGAAAAACCAATGGAAACACAGTATTCTATTCTTATTCTGATCTAACAATTGGCTCTTTT
>OZ024743.1:125936418-125956418 GCA_964016885.1 Eledone cirrhosa
TAAAAAAAGATGTGAACAACAATTGTGCCATTGGTTGTAGGTTTCTAATAAGGCAATAATTGGGTCTGATACTTGTATAAGACATCTATTTTCATATTGCTTCATTGGAAATAGAGAATAGTGTGAAACATATTTGTTACTTTCATTGTACCAAAATAGAATTTATTGTAAGATTCTTTGTGTTTCTTTATTATGATGCATTCTAGAAGCAGAATGGTAGTTAGGAGTGTTAGATTCATAAACTACAGCAGTGGTTCTCAATCTGTTACAAATTTCAAATACTTTGTTGAAAACCATAATCTCTAATTATAAACATTTCTTTTTCAATTGTTATTCTCATTGTATAATAATTTATGAGGTGAGTAATTGAAGTGAAAAAAACATTACATTTGATTTTCAAATATTTCGAGAAGTTAGACAGAGTTAGTAATTTAATTAACTTTCTTCTTATTTATTTGCTGTTTGGAGAATAACAATTTTATCCTTAAAATTATCCAGTAAGGATGAAAGGCAAAGCTAACCTTGGAAGGATTTGAAATCAGAACACAGAGGGCCGTAACTCTATGCTGCGAAGCATGGTGGCTGACACTACCAATACTGCCAATCCACCAAGAGTAAAATGTTAATAAAAAATTGTTCATGAGATTTTCTTAGCAAGATAATGACTGAGTGACTGAAAATATTGTTACTGTGTGTCTGGAAACTTAATTAGAATTCTAAATATGATAGATTATGCAATGTTGTTGTTTCTGAGATAGAATTTCAAAAACATCAAAGTTACTTTGAATTTATTTCTGGGGTCTCATTTATGTGTTTGTTATTTTTTCCCCCTGTTTTTTGCTGCCCCAAAAGAATCTTTTCCTGTTTTTAGTTGCCCCAAAAGAATGCCACTAATTTCCATTTGCCATAAAAATGTTGCTGTGCAAGTTTTTTTTGCCTTTTCATTTTGATTTTGTCTATCTTGAGCATCTAACATATATCAAAATATAATGGAGAGATTTCAGTTGTTCAGTTACTTGCAAAATATTTCAGGATTCTTCAATTTTCTACCTCTCCTAGTATTAATGTGTAATAAAGACACAGGCATAGTTGTAAGAGTAGGCATGGCTGTGTGATTTTGGGTTCAATGCCATTGTGTAACACCTTGGGCAAGGGTGTTCTAGTAAAGCTTTGAGCAGCTGACCAATGCCTTGAATTTCTTTTGAGGAGAAGGGTATAGTTGATTTGCTTCTCACTGGCAGGTATGGCTGTTTGGCTAAGAAGTTTGCTTTGCAACCACATGGTTTAGGGGTTCCTCCCACTATGCAGTGCTTTGGCTGACTAACATTTTGTGTTGTGCATGCATTGTGTATGTTAGCTTACTACAATGTTTAATATGTCCCACAGCATAGTAAGTAACTCAACAAAGATGAGTAGTATTTAACATTCATATAGAATAAAGTATGGAGTGGCGTCGGGAAGAGCATCTGGCCATAGGAAAATTGTCTCAAAACTCTATTCTAATCCATGTTAGCATATAAATGCAACTGTAAAAACAATGATGACAATAGTTTTATTTGAATGTAAAGCGTAAGGTATTGAAACTAGCTTCTTGTCTAATTTTCTGCTTCTGAATCAACTTGTTAGCCCTAGATGGATACAAAATATATAGAAAGGATCCAATCATCATATCAGACCAAGGAAACAATATCTGCCAATCACAACTCTTGGCAGAAGTCTTTTGATCAAGAACACAATGTGCTGTCTGGTCCAGGAACTGAACCCACAACCTCATGATCATGAGTCCCACATGCCACATACCTAGATAAAATAACAATTATATGTAACGAATCTCAACATTTTTGCATTTTGTCATAAAGTTGGCAATATGTAAAAGCAATTCCAAAGTAACTGTGTTAAATGAGAAAAACCTATAGTTAAATATTGAATTGCTTTTGTTACTCTCTAATTGAAAGTGACCTTTTACCTAAGGTTAACCATCATTAAATGGGAATAATTTAAGTGAAAACGTTTCTTATAAAAAATTAACAGAAAAAGAAAATAGCTAATAAAGCAAGTTAATAATGTTCAAATACAGTCTATTAAGAGTTGCATGCTGGTCTGTTGCCAATTACCCATATATCAGTTTTGGTCACTCATTCTTCAACCCAACTAATTTTGTTGGCAGCACCCTGACTACAAAACTCAACACATTTGTTTCTTATTTTGTCTCCAACTGTATTTTTTATACACATAATGAATCTAATGTTTGCTGTGGCTTATGCCTATAGTTGCCAAATATAATCTCTCAATGCAAAAGTGACTGGTCATCATTCAACTTAACTTGTTCTGTTGGTAGTACCCTAATTACAAAAATCAACACATTTACTTCTTACTTTGACTTTTATCCTTCATACACATTACAAATTGGCTCTAATGTTTACTTTTGCTTATCTCTATTAATTCCTACAGTTGTCAAAAGTAATAAATTCTCCTACCTTAAGCCCAGAGGCTCATCAGGCCGAGCTTATCCTGGTTTCATTGGCATTAAGTAACTGAGAGTGCAAGATCCCACCTTGGATAAGATGCTTTTCCATCACAAAGTTTGTATCCAGCTATTGTAGGTACTAATTTTTTCCAGCTGAGTGGACAGCAGCAATCTGAAATGAAGTGTTTTGCTCAAGGATACAACATGCTATTAGTCCAGGTATGAAACCCATGACCTTATGAATGTGAGGCCTAACCACTAGGCCACATGCCTTCACCCTACCTTTCAGTGCAAAGTCTCTGGGCATCATTGCTTTCCAGCCATTATCTTCAAAGCCTATGTAGTATCAAATTACATCCTTCACAAACACAAACACATAAAGGTTTTGCTTTTTTCTTTAATAGTATTTACAGTGGAATATTGAAGCATGCACCTGTGTGACACACTTCAGTCAGGATGTTACATGCTGGTTCTGGCCTAGCAAACAATACATGTTTATATATTTTTAATGATATATTTGAAAGAGAATCAAAATTGAGAAGCCAAGATGATTGTGGGTGGAGTGTTACTTAAATGACTTACCTTCATTGACAATGAAAAGAGATATGTCAATATGCAGGAATGAGGAAAATAGGATATACTTAATGGAATTAACAAAGGCTCCAATAGTAAAAATCAATGTGGAAATGGTGAATAAAATTAAGAGCTTGGCCAATGAAACATCTAGAGTGTTATCCATCATATGACAGATAAATTTGGAAGCTTATGTTTACAATTGTGGGTAACGGTAGGTAAATAAATAAAAATACATAAATGAATGTATTGATAAAATAAATAAATGTATCCCCTATGCCAATAAAATTACAAATATATGATAAATACGTATCTGTACATGTACCATACAGGTTTATCTGATACCGCGTGAATGAATATGTATACACATTGACTATATAAATATGTAAGCATCTCAGATTTATGTATTTCTTCCTATGTTGAAAAAATAATGAATTTAATATATACTACAAATATAGTATTAAAATAAAGCAGCAATTTCAGAAGTAAAATAAATAAATTGAGAACTAGAATATAATTCACGTATGTTTATTCCATTCATTAAAAAAGATAAAGAGAGAGTGAAAACAACTTCATACAAATACTATAAACAGATATTTACTTTTGTGTGTGTCTCTGTGTATGTGTGTGCTCTCCAGTGTTTGTTCTTTTAACTCTCTCTTTCACTTTTTGCCTTCTACTTTGGTTAGTACGTATACTCCTCCTTCACCCCTTATGTTAACTCTTCCTCCCTCCCTCCCTCTCTCTTTCTGATGTAAAGCGTGACATCTGAATTTGAACCAACCAACACATCAAATATTATAGAAATATTTATGTATTAGTGGCCATTTTTTTTAATGAAAATACTATGTAAAAACCAGCATGCAGCTTATGTAATGAACCTAGAAAAGATCAATTCAAATCAAGTACTGAACCAAGAATGTTGTTTGTAAAATGGCGTAGGAGGTCATACTGGTGCATGATAAAAAAAGCACCCAGCCCACCCTGTAAAATGGTATTGGTGGTGCAATGAGAAAAGCTTTCAGTATATGCTGTAATGTGGATGGCATTAGGAAGGGCATCCAGCTGTAGAATGCCAAGTAAAAAACAGATCTATATGAGCTAGCTTCATAACATGATAACCCATTTATTCCTTGTAAGCATGAAAAATCAACATTAAATGGTGAGGAAGACAATAATATAGTAGTTGTTGAAATGTATATATTCAGTTAAATAAATAGGAGCAACCACAGATTCATTAATCCATGTATTTGCTTATAATAGTTTTTAATTAAAAAAAGTTATTGGCTTGTTCTGGAAGAAGACCATCCAACATGAGTGAGATTGGTGCGGTACATTTACTGATATAGCCACCACTTTTATTTATTTATTTATTTTTCACCTCTTTTGTTTCCATCACCATACTGTATACACAACAGAACATATCTCTACCAGCAAACTATTTCAGCACTTGATAGCATTTGGTATAAAATTGTTTATATCACTAGCTACATCTGGAGCTAACATTATAATTTCATAATTTCTATGATCTTCATTACTCTGCAATGGTTACAGTTTTATCTTTCTAATGCATCTCATTTACCTTTGTAGCAGTTGCTGCAAAAGTTAGCTTTGATCAAATAAATTTATAACATGCTGGAATGGACTTATGTCAGTTTCAAAGATGAATGTTCCAGTTGTTCAATCAACAGAACAGCCTGTTCATGAAATTTATGAGCATTCCACAGACACAAGTGCCCTTAACATATTTCTCAAGGAGATTCAGCATGTCACCCTGACAATGATGGCCTTTTCAATTACAGGTACAGCCCATCCAACCAGCTACCACATAGTTTCCATCTATCCAATTTCACTCACAAGGCATGGGTTAACCTGAGGCTATGGTAAATGACACTTGCCCAAGTGCCCCACAGTGAGATCAAATCCTGGAAGAAGCAAGCCTACCAGTCAGCCATGTTACATCCATGTGACATGTTGGGAGTTAGCCAAACTAAGTTTGATCCACAGATCCATCACTCTGGATATGTCACACACCTCTGTTTAATTGAGGACATATTGCACCCTCTGATAGTTAACTGTATGTGGTGTAATGTAGTCTGGGCATTATGTACTCTATCCTCTGCCCAGTCTGATTCTGTATGTCTATAGGTTGTAGTATTTACCCCAACAGAGGTGGGCAAAGTGAACTCAGTTCTGACATGACATCTGCTGCACCCATAGTGAAGGCATGTGGTCTTGAGGTTAGTGTGTTGGACTCATGAGTTTCCTGAACTAGGCAGTGTGTTATGTTCTTGAGCAAGGCACTTCATTTGGCATTGTTCTAGTCCACTCAGTTGAAAAAATAAGTACCACCAGCAGCAGCAGCAATGTGTTATGTGGCAATAAATCATAAATTGTCATTGGAATGTATCAGTATTTAACCCTTACATGACTGTATTTCTAATGAAATACATTCTATTTTAATTAATTAATTGTTTCTACTTTAGGCACAAGGCCAGCAATTACCAGTGCATTACTGGTACTTTATTTTATCGACCCCGTAAGGATGAAAGGCAAAGTCAACCTCGGCGGGATTTGAACTCTGATCGTAAAGGGACGTAACTATGCTGGAAAGCATGGCGTCCGACTCTCTACCGATACTGCCAAATGAAGAATTTTAAGGCATTTACTAAAATTATTAATTATTTCATTACTAAGTAACTTAACGTAAGATTTTAATTCCAATTGGAAACTTTTAAAATGGGTGGCTTTATTTAATTGAACCAGAGCCGGTTTTGGCTGGGTTGCTAACTAAAGGGCTAAACCTTTCATTATCATATTTCTCATGGTCATGCTTTCCAGCATAGTTACGTCCCTTTACGATCTGAGTTCAAATCCTGCCAAGGTTAACTTTGCCTTTCATCCTTACGGGGTCGATAAAATAAAGTACCAGTAATGTACAGGGTAATTGCTGGCCATGTGCCTAAAATAGAAACAATTATCATATTTCTCATAAAAGACACTGCCTATTTTGAAAGTAATCTAGAATTTGGAATTAATAATAAAACTTTTAGTAATCTGTTGTTTGGTGCATAGCTTTACCCTTTCATGACCTAATAAAATACACTCTATTTCAATTAATTAATGACAAATTTGTAGGGATTTACTAAAATGATCAATTGTTTCATTACTAAGATAACTTAACCTATTGTTCTTATATAAAATTATGTTGGAAAATTTAAATGAGTGGTTTTAAATGCATGGTTCAGTGTTGTCACTTAATTTTCTTTCTGACTTGTGTTATTTTGTATGATTTACCGGTAAGTACTATTGTTATACATTGTTACCTTAGAAAAGAGTTGCCATTGTTGGTGTAGAAGTGATCACCATCTTGTTTACATTTGTGGAGAAGTTAGTTTAAGGGTCACTGCAGCACCAGAATTCCATTAGCCAGTAACCCAAACTGACTCCTTATAAGACACAGGGTGATTTTCTGTGAAATTTTTGGAAAAAAATATGCATCTTATAAGCTGTCAAATACAGTATATTGAGTGAAAGTGTCATGAGTTGGTGTTAGAAATTACCTGTATGAAAGTTAGACTATAGGAGGCTAGGAAAAAGTCCATGGTGCTCTTAACTCCTAATGGAGTTGTAACAGTGCCATCATGGGAATTTTACACATGATGGAGTCCATCAAAAGGATAATAAGCATTCTATCCAATGTCAAAATTTTGTTAATTTGCTACTTTTTGGGAAGAGTAGGCATTGAGTTTCATGGCAGATGTGACATACATTGAAGAGGTATGGATTACAGATCCATTCAAAATATGCCAGCATAGAAAAATAGACTGAAATATAAAAGAATGATGATAATTATTTTGTTTGATTATCTCAATTTTCCAGACCTGTTGGCACAAATTAACACGTTCTCCATATTTCTAAGAAATTAAATTGTAATCACAGAGAGATAAAAACAATAATTGTTTCTACTTTTGGCACAAGGCCAGCAATTATCCAGTGCATTACTGGTACTTTATTTTATCGACCCCGTAAAAACAATAATGACTTAAAGATAATTTTTCCTATTATTTCCTACATACAAACAAAAAATAGACTTCTTCCAATCTTGTTGGTTGAATAATGCAATAATAATTACACAGCACATAGTTTGTGAATACAGGGTTAAAATAGGATAGAATTTCAATAAGAATGTAACAAATCTTATTTTACAACACCAATCAAAGATTTTATATAAAAAAAAGTTTTGTGAGACTGTATATTCATAAGTTAAGATGATTTTTATTGTAAAAAAATGTTATGGAAAATGAACTTGTGTGTTTTAATGTTTTACAAAGTTAGTTTGGATATGGAAATGTTCAGACATAGTTTCTTGTTTGTAAAGTCAAAATATTTATGAGAAGAAAGCTGCCTGCAGTAAAGATATCAGTAGATTAGGAGATAACATAGATACATAGATAATATAGATAATGTATGTTTTTTTAAACTGGTAGTCATTCTGTATAGGTCAAGTCAAAGGTGAAGTTAACTGCTAGTGAGGGTTAAGTGTGGTGAGTATAGTAAAACAAGACAGTTTACCCAGGCTATCAATGACAACACAAAGAAAGTGAGAAATGATCTTCTCTTTATATAGCAGAAAAAAAAAGGCTCATAGGCAACTAGTCTCTAATTGGCTAAAATAATGCACATGACAGCAGTGAAACTTACTAAGTATGTGTTTTGTTTAACTTGCCAAAAAATGTTTCATAGACTATGAGTTTCTGATTCCCTAAAATAATACACATGACAATAGTGAAATACAAAATGTCATGTCATCTGCATATGGTCACTACACATTCTTTTTAACTTTAGCAATTAAAAAAGATGTAATTTATAAGATAGAACTGAGCTAATGGATTGTAGTTATAACTATTATAAATATGATATTTTGACTTCAGTTCACATGACTTTGCTATTTCCTTTTTGAATAGATGTTTCTGCTGATTAGGGTTTTGTTTTTCATTTGGTGTCATTTCATTGGAAGACATAGTGTCTCCTTTTCACTTGACTTCATGTTTCCTGCTTTCAAATGTGCCCATGAATGATGTGTTTTTGTAATTAAGGAACAACACAATATATACAACTTGGCCAAAGGCAAAAACCCTTACACAGAAAATAACATTGATACAAAGTTAATTCCTCTCTCTCAGTCTGAAAAAAAAAGTTCTAGATTAGGGCCTATCAAAGGTATATTGCTACTGGGCCTAGAGAGCCAAGGGAAACCTGTGAATATTTGACAGCCCCTCATCAATAAAAACAAATAAAAAAATTCTGTCTCCTTAAATTTTTAGAGGAGCATCTTCCCCCAGCCCTGGCCCTGAATCAGTCTTGTTCCACCTTAGAAAATTTCTCTTGGAGGCCCATCTTCATTATTTTACGTCTGTTTTCCATGATGACATGGCTTGAACGAGTTGCCACAGTCTGAGACTAGATAGGTTGGGGAACTACATGTTGCTTACATGAACCATATTTTGACATGGTTTCTATGGCTAAATGCTATAAATAATGCCAACCACTTTAGAGTGTATCAGGTGTTTTTATCATGGCACCAACACAACCACTTTACAGAAGGTGTTGGGTGCATTTGTTCATGGCACCAGCATTACCACTTTACTGAGTGTACAGGGTGTGTTTTATCATGGCTCCAGCACTAGAGAAGTTATATTTCTAGCCAAACTGAAGAGCCCTGGTTATCCAATATTGTTTCTGTTTTATCAGCAACCACTTTCCAGTGTTATCACCACAAGAAAGGTTCTCAGGTACTCAATATTGTCCTGTTTTCTTTCAAATGAACAAACTAAAAGAAAAACAATTTTAGAATCATCTTGTTTAGTCCTCAAATATATGATTGGTTAAAATGTCATTTAAAAATGTTATTCATAAATCTTTGTAATAAAGGTTATTCAAATCTAGGAAAGGTTAATATGTAGAAAATAGGTTTTTCTTTTACATGTTTATTAATAGAAAGGTTAATTTATAGAAATAGAACATTTCCTGTTTATTAAATAAATACAAAGGAAATCATTTGTAACAAATCTTCCTTCTGTTGTTTATCAACTTGACTAATGTTTCATACACATACACTTGCATAAAAAAAAATATTGTCAGAGAAATACAAAAAAATTTACTGCCAACCAAATTTTCATTCCGACTGCTAAGTGCAAGACACTAACACCAACAACAACATCAAACCATCACTGATTCAAAATGCCCTCGCCTCCAAATAGCTAATGATTATAGCAGCATTTATATTTATGATGCTGAACAGTGCCCCAGTCCTTAGACCAACACCCTGACTTCTCGTCTATGCTCCTTCACATGTATGCGTACGCACATATATATATGCATGCCCACAAACACGTGTACACTTTCACACACATTCTCTGTCTAACTACATGCCTGTCACTTTGTGCAAAAAGTGCTTTATACCCACATGTAGTTGAAATGTATGTAGAGTCTATATGGGTATAATAACTAAAAATACAAACAAAGTTCTCTTTCTGAAATGTTTGAAGTGACGCACAGACACTTAGACACATTACAACACCCTTCACATAAGAAACTATCTATCTAACACTTTTGATACCAATCCACTTGAAACTGCCTCTGGTTTTGTAATAAAACACTCCATTTTAAAGTGTTCTAATCTAAATTAAAATCTTTTATTATAATTTTATTTAAGAAATTTTTGGTTATGTTCTAAACACCAACTTAATGAAAAAGGTTACAAAAGCTCTCTCAATTCTTTGTTTATTTTCAAAATTATATAAAACACATTCAATGTATTGCTTGAGAAATAAGGCTCAAACATTACCTCATCACCCACCCTACATTTTCTTTCTGCTCCTATTTTGATCATGACTATCACTTAATGTCTATTTTTCTCAGCTAGGAAGGGTTGGACTGGTCATCACATACCAAGTCAGAACTTAATCAGAGCCACTGATTTCTCAGATGGGCCAGGGTCACATTTCGCTTACATATGTTCCGTACCCCACAGAGTGCGCCGTGCATTTTATAGTGGCACCAGCATAAGCGAGGTCGTCATGTCTTGAACACAATTGAAGAGTCCTTTTTATCCATTGTTTGGCAAGTTTTAAATAGTCAGATTGGTTTCCTATAATTACAGAGTTTACTTGGTGCATTTTCATGGCACCAGCGCTCTCTCTCCCTCTCTCTCTCTTTATATATATATATATATCAGCGTATCGTTTTTTATTCCAGGGTCATTCTGCAGATAAAAATCGATAGGGGGGGGGGGGGGGTTACTTTTTTTTAGGTATCGAAAAATAAGATTTTAGGCTCTAGCTCCCACATTTTGCCACCGATTTCGTTCAAATTTTAAAGCAAAATAGAATTTATCATTGCACATCCTGTACTGGCTTTATATTTTGCATTTGTTGTTCAGGGACAGCGTGGCAGCTGCTTAAATATTCAAAAATACCACTTTTAGACTCAAATTTCCACTTTTTCGGCTCTAGCTACTTTGTTCAAATTTTACACTACGCTAGATCTGATTATTTTACGTCTTAAAGTGGCTATACATTTTGGATTTTTTGTTCAGGAACGGCGTGGCAGCCGCTTAAATATTCAAAAATACCACCTTTTTGCTCAAATTTACGCCTTTTTGGCTCTAGCTCCCACATTTTTCAACCGATTTCGTTCAAATTCGAAACTCCGGCTCCACCTCACACAAATCAATTTATTTGGTTCAACTTTTATACTACGATAGAACCTATCATTGCACATCTTATAGTAGCTTTACACTTTACATTTTTTGTTCAGGGATGGTGTGGCAGCCATTTAACTTGTCAAAATACGATTTTTTCCACCTACCACATATTCCATACGATTTCACTCAACATTTCGCCATTTGCTACACCTTACAACCGATTTTCAAGAAACTCGCAGTCGCTAAGATCAACACCTTTTCATCAAAGCAGATATTATTTTACCTACCCAGGCAATGCTCTATACTGCTGCTAGTATATTATAAAATAACAGGAGGCTGGACTGGTGTAATTCCTTAAAGGTTTATTATACTATGAACATTTCAATGACCGGGTTCAGTATGAATCCGGAGACAGCATCACATCAAGTATTCGAAATTTAACAAAGGAATATAATCCATGGGGCTGAAAAGGCAGAGAGACAAAAAGGTGGCCACACATTTAGCAGTTTGTAGTTCAGTCGTCATCGTATGGCTAAAACAGCACGTGCTGTGACCAGCGGCGCCGAATGGCGCCCAACAGACTGGTCGGTCAAGGTGATATATATATATATATATAATTAATAATATGTATAAATAAAAAAAAATCAAAGCTGTAGCTGCAATATAGCAGATACCAATCACATTGTTTGAGGCAGTCACAAAAGAATAATATGAAAATTTGATACATTTTTGTCCAGAGTGAATACAAAGTTATGAAAGTATGACACCAAGAAAAGCAACAAAATGCATATGGCCATAATGATACCCCAACTACGATAAATACAAACAGGTTGAAGACTTACTTGGATCATCTCAAGTAGATAGGAATCAATAGAAATCGATAAAAATCTTCGATAGGTTTCTGGGAAGCTGTACCACAAGTTGCATAATGGATATGCAAGTTATAAATGCATCTACGTGATAGAACAGGACCCTGTATCATCGGCAGGTTTTGTTCTGTAATATCCAACATGTTTCTGCTAGGATATATGTGTGTGTGTGTGTGTGTGTGTGTGTGTGTGTGTGCATGTATGTATGCAAAAAGTGAACAGAAATAACAAAGCAAGCAGCACAGTACAGTAGGCTTGATATAATAGGAAAAGAGTCTTAAAGTTTTGGACACAAATCCTTCATTTAAAGATATGAGAGATAAAAGATGAAATAGAAAGATAGAGAGTGAGAAATGATTAAAAAAATTTTTGGATAAAAAAACCCCAAAACGTGTGTATTCAGTCAGCCATTTTAAAGAAATGCTGGTCAGTGAGTATCCTAGGTATTAGAGAGGTTTTAGAAAGAGAGGTAATCATTGTATATTTTGAGTGGACATCTGTGTGAGTGTGTGCATGTGTAGGTTTCTTTGTTTGTGCAAAGGTTTGAAGGATGTGCATATATATGTGCATGTGTATATGTATGTATGTTATCTTGCCTCGGCTTGTCACTGGACTCATAGCTGTGGGGATAGAGTGGGTGCTCTGTGTGTAGCACAAGCACGAAGCATTGCCATCTTTATGTGCAGATATTTCTTCACAAGTTCCATAGCCGTGGAGAAGTGGCAAGGTATGCAGACTCGACTGGTTAGAAGCACATGGTCACAAGCACATGGTCACATATCTAGATGTGGGTGACTCGAGTCTTATCCTAATGTTGCTGCACTGCTAACCCGAAAATCTACTTGCTTTGGTGGAGTCTTCAGCGTCTGAACAGTCTTTTTTGTGGATACACTGCTCATTCTTACCACATAGAAAAGGTCTAGATATGTGACCTAAACAAAGCCTGTTTAGTCATCAAACTGACTAGCAACCTGCAGTTGGCAAGGAATTTGTTGAAGAGATGACCCTCTTCTGCAAAGAAGCGGCAGTTATCATATGTATGTATATATATCTATATGTATGTATTCATGAATTTTCTGTGTTGTGTGTAATCTCTGCCTCATACACAACTGCTTGCTAAGTGGAAATATTCAACAAATTTGACTGATTTTCAATCCCCTTAATTTGATTTATATATTTCTGTTATATCTTTTCTTTCTCTTTCCTCACACTTGTATTCTGGAGGTATGGTCAAATTTGGGCCTTGAAACCTTGGGTAGCACCTTAGAACTCAATATAGTGAGGATATGAATATCTCATGGAAACAAGGTAAAATCTGTTTTTGTGGAATAATGGCATCTTATATGTTGTTCAGTATTCAAAGAATTACAAACGCCTAAACAATGAAAACAAAAAGACAAGGTTCTGTACTTAATTAAGCACTAAACCTCATCTTCTTTTGTTTTCATTGTTTAACTTGTACACATGCATGCTCACGCGCGCGTGTGCGTGCACACACACACAGTATTGCGACTGAGTAGTGACTCTTGAAAACCGAGCTTTGAATAAATATTATTCTACTCTCCTACATAATAGAGTATATTTTTACTGCTTTGAATTTCACACACACTTCATATACATATAAAAATATTTCTGTTCCTCCTCTGTGATATATATGGGTATGACTATATTCACACCAATTTACACCTTGGAGGAGGAAGAGAAGTACCCATGGCATTTTAACAGGGTTTCCTAATCTAGTAGGACGAAAAGAGGAGGAAACTGCATTCCGGCATTATCCTCTGACCAGCAACCTGCTTGGAATGCTTGCAAAAGAGTGTTCATACGAAACAGCATTCAAAGGCCAGGTGGTGGTGTTTGATGGAAATGTGTATTTACACAGTTGAATTTCAATCAAACGTTTTTATTTTTATAATTTGTCCTTTCCTTTTTTAAGTTAATGGCTTTTGTAATATAGCTTTGCTAATACATCTGTGTTGATTTTGTCAGGCTTGATTTAATACAGAATATATTTCTCTTGATCTTTATGCATGTATATGTCTGTCTGTCAATGTCAGTGTATTTTACATTCAGGTTGTGTTAGAGTCCTATTGATAAACACTGCTTTCCTCCACCTGGTAAATTTTATGAATGGTGCCTGTCTGTCTTTGTTTTTATTTATTTATTTCTGTTGAAGAGGTGTGTAGGATGCCTGCTGACTCAGCCATTAGCCAAAAGGGATCTATAAAGGATGAATCTATTGATGTGGAACAGGACTGGTTCTTGAAGAGGAGGAGGAGGAGCACCTGTTGTAATTGGATACTATGACTTCTTACAGGTTCTATTGTTCTGATAAGTATCAGTTAGAGAAAAGCTAGTCAAGTCTTACACTCCAGGTGATAACTGTAAAACATCTCCTTAGCTGCTTCAGTGTTATGCCTTTTAGCAGTCATTTACTGACACTACCTGACAGCTGCTAAAAAAAAAAAAAAAAAAAAAAAAAGAAAAGGGGACCATTCATCCTCAAATCCTGTGCACCAACAATGCACTTCCCATGTCTACAAACTAATTTCTGTGGTCTCTGGTATCAATAACATTTTTAGTGTATTTCAAAATTTGACAAGCATTTACTTCAAGTCTACAACTGAATTTTTTTTTAAAGTTTTTTATTTCACATTCATGTCAAAATAATATATAGATTAGAGTTAAGTACCGTAAAGGTTTTGTGATCTGTTTTTCACAGTAACAATGTTATTTTTTAAATTTAACCCTTTGGCTACCATTTGAAACACCAGCATCATTATCACCATTTAAATTTCATGTGTCATGCTGGCATGGATGGGTTGTCAGTCACATTCTGGTATTAGACAGGTAAGATGATCATGTCTTGTTCATACATTCCAGTTTGACATGATTTCTATGGCCTGATGCCTTCATAAAACCAAAAACTTTACAGTGTATACTAGGTGCACTTTATGGTATCAGCACTACTATTTTATAGAGTGGGCTGAGTGCATTTTATCATGGTACCAGCACCAACATTTTCAAAATGCACTGGGTTAATTCCAGTGTGGTATTAACAGTAGTGCAAACATTCTGGACAAAGAGGCATAGTTATGGGAATAGGGGCGAAGATGTGTGCATGGCTAGAGTAACACTGTAGGAGCAGCAGCAGCTACATCCTACATGTTGAGGAAGCCATTACACTGGAGACATTAGTTAATAAAAAGTTCTTAATTATGTTCAAAGGTTTTATTTTGAATTGCATTTTTTAATCACAAAACAACTGGTAGTTCCAGGCAGGCTAGTATCAAAATAGTTAAGAATATCACTATGTTATACAAATGTTTTGTGGTCCTGGAGAATGGCAACTGAGATAGATGTACTGAAAGAGCCAGTCCACCTCATAGGGCTTGTTCTTGCAGATGGCTATTTCAATGCCAATCAAAAAGAGTAGGGAGGCAGATCAAGGGCCCAGGGTACCTCATTATTCCACAAAGATAAGAACTCTGGTTGGCATTAGGATGTTAAAGATTGAGAATTTGGATAAAACTTTTTTTACTTAAGAAGTTAGAATAATTTTCAATATAACCATAAAAATAGAACTTTTATGGATGTGTATATTTTATCAACACTGCAAGGACGTATTGTGTACATTTTATTATAGCACCAACACTTAGAAGGTGCTCATGTGTCCACTCTCTTCCCCCTCTCTTTCTCTCTGATAACATATTGGTGAGTTTTAAGGTCAGGTAAACTTAACCCTTATTCATAAGTAAAGTTCTTGCCCACTCCAGTCTTAAGAGGTCATACTTACACCTTAGACATGTTTAACCTTATTTCTTGACACCCTTAGTTTCAAAATTGAAATATTACTATTAGTAGTATTACTCTTAAATTCCTCAGTACAAAGATGGTGAGCCTTTTTGGCAGTGTGTGCCCACATGTATGATAATCTAAAATAAATTCCTTACATGTCCATGGAAATGTTTGAGCAGTAGATCATCATTGTCATTATATTTCTATTTTACAAATTATTTTATAAGGAAAGAGAACAAAAATGTTTAAAAACATTCTGAAAGAAGTCTGAGGAAAGTCTTTGATGTTAAACAATACCAGTAAACTCAAAGATCAAAGTAGTACACATAGGCATATTGACCACCAGATGGTTACATTTTACTAATTTTGTTTCCTTTTTTTAAACACCTTTGTGACCATATTTCTATTGAAATACATACTGTTTCAATTAATTAATGAAGGATTTACTGAAATTAGTAATTATTTCATTACTGGAATAGTAAAATATATAGTTCTTATATAAAATTAAGTTGGAAGGTTTTAATTTATATAAGAACCTTTTAGAATGGGTAGTTTTGTTTTATAGAATCAAAGCCAGTTTTGGCTATGCTGGTATCCAAAGTGTATGAAAGGTTTACCAATGTTTTTTTTTTTTTATAAAATCACTAACAAAAATTACATTTTCTGCATACCAATAAAATATTTCAGGTGCTACTCCTTCTCTAATACTTTTGAAAACTATACTCTGTACCAAACTCTATACAGAACATTCTTATCACCATAACCTTTTTGCCTAAATATTTTGACCTTCAACAATTTTGTGTATATAATGCATTTATTCTTAACTGTTGATCTTCAGATAAGCTGCTCAAATATTGTTACTTTATTTTTGCAAACGAAACTCTTATAGGTATTTCAACAAATATCCATTAGCTTTAACTCTTTTGTTACAATATTTCCCATAAAGACACTGACAAGGATTTTCAAATTAAATTGTTGTTTGAAACATAACAAAGGTTTATACACAAAATTAGATAAATATGGATATTTTAAAATAAAGTTTTGCAGCATAGAAACTGGTAGTTAAGCTGATGGGTATTATATATGTTATACAATGGTACTGATACATAATTTACAAATAAATCATTCATAAAAGGAAATGCTTATAAATTGTTTTGGCTTTCAAATGCAGGAAATAAATGCATATGAAGTAACATTCTTTGTAATTTTTCCCAACCAATGAGCAAAATTTTCATGCTTTAAGCAACAATATTTTAAATTCAAAATGACTGTGGCAACATTTCAAAGCTATTGGCTGCACACTCATGTAGCTGAGAGGGAACGCTGGTATGAAATGGTTTTATATTGTTTATCCTTTCTCATATTAATCCTCAGTGCAACCCAGCTTTCACTGATTGACCATGTACATTAATTTTTATACTTATACCAACTTTCTCGTTTTCAAATCTAAAAAATAGAGAGAAATGTTTGAAGAAAATAGCTTTATGATCTAATTAGGAAACATGCTTTTTGACATTGTACATCTCCGTTTTCTTTTTTTTTGTGAAGTTTTTCAATAGAATCGTTAAACACTATAGCTATTAATCACAAATAAAAATGACTTGTTAGTATGTACCTTGTATTTGCTAAAGGTTTTAGGTGTCCATGCAATTGTAAGCAGATACCCTCTCAATCCTCCCTCTCTTGATTCAGCAGAACATCCTGGAATTGTTAACTTGAAGGATAGAGGGCTGCACAAACACTGGGCTGGTACATTTTTGTCCTTGAAAGGATGAAAAGCAAAGTAGACCTCAATGGGATTTGAACTCAGAGTGTACAGAGCCAGAACAAATATCCAATGCTCTAACAACTCTGCCAAATCAATCAATTTACCCATGTTTAGCTATCAATATTTTCAGCTGAATTTAAAAAAAAAAAAATGAAATTGTGAAATTTGAGATATTTGAAAAGTACCATAAACCAATCCAAATCCATCTGCAAAATTCTATTTTAAAGCTTTAATGAAACCTAAATGATGAGTTTTCTTATATTTTGATCTCATTAGAGGACTTGTACATATTAAAGACTATCTAGTCATTCTAATTCCACTTTATACAGTAGTGCCTCAAATCTTTCCAGTTATTTCAAAATTATTTTTAGAAGGGCTGTTATCATAGCTTGCATGGTTTTACTGATTCACTTTATTGAAGCGAAGCTTTTTTAACTGTTTTTTTTACTATTCATTTATCAATATGCTTCTGCATTTTTATTCTAAGATAACAATGGGTACTGTTATTAATGACACAGTGCATTTCTTTTTCAAATAACATTCTTTGTCTTAACTATTTTGATACCAACTCTCACTAGACTGCCTCTAGTTTTTTACTTAAAACTGTCCATATTGAAATTTTAAGTTTATCTTAATTTTAAGTTATATTGCAAACAACAGTTTTATAATGCAAAAAATTAGTTATTTTAGTAAATACTTACCAGATTCTTGATTATTTTGAAAATTGATAAAACATAAGTAATGTTTTTCATTTGAAATATTGTCACAAAAAATTATAATGTAACATTTTCTAGTGCTTCAGCATTTAAAAATTAGTGAGGTTAGAAATAAACTTTCTGAATTTAGTCATAGGCTATTGAGTGCAATACATTTATCTGAAATATATAATGTATAAAGATTTTATAAAGAAGCATAATAGATGAACATAAAATAATGAGTAATTTGTGAATATAGGCTACAAAAAAACAAGATATTTCTTAGTTTTTTTTCCATTTGCTGACTTGATTTAGATTGTGAGAAAATTGAAGCAAATCTTTGATCAAGGTAACTAACAGTCTTTCATCTAAATTAGAGAAGAAATTGGCTTGCAAGATTTGGTATAAATGTTTAGTGACAATAAAAAATAATTTTATATCTCTATCATCATCATCATCATCATTGTTTATCGGCTGTTTTTTCCACACACACACACATATAAATACACACACACATATGTATATATGTATTGACACTTTTATTAAAGAAATGTTGTAACTATTTCATATTGTATCTCAGACAATGTTGGTGGAAAGGTAGTAAAGTGATAAAGTGTGATGTTGGATGAGGTTGATTACAGAAAGATCAAGTGTCATCCATTTCAAGTGCTTTACACTTTTGTTATACAGCTGTTATCCTCTGTATGTATCACATGCTGATACCAGTGCAGTATACTCTACAACTGATTCTTCTTATATTTACCTTTTCTCTAAATTCATGTGCTTTGTCATTTATGCACATTAACATCAGAGCATGTTTACTTCATTTCTTTCTAGATGTCACAAATCTTTCATATCTAAGTTAAAGTAAAGAAGTGCTTAGCAATCTATGTAGAAAGAACTTGCAGAAGAGAAACACATAGGATGATGGGGATGATCAAGTTGGAAAAGGTCTGTCCAATCTGTGCAGACAGAAAATGATGATGATAATAATTGGGGTTCCATACAATTTTTGTTTACTAAATTCCATTAACATGGCATTAGTCAATCTAAGGTTACAGTAGATATTTGCCCAGTGTACTGTGCTGTGGGATCAAACCTGGGACCATGTAGTTCTGAAGTAAACTTCTTAAACATTAACCATTTTTTTTTGTTGATCTTAATTTTGGATGTAAACCACTTGAATTCAAATGAATGGTTCATTGTGCATCTGGAGTATTGTCTTTAGACTCTTCAAAAGTGAAACCTATTGATGTATAGAAGCAGACTGAACCATTTTGCAGGGTACTAAAATAAGAGAATTATTCTGCAAAAAATATCTAAATCTTTCTTCTCAGTAGATTCAAAAGTAGTTGGTCAATAGATTGATCCAGTCTTCTTGTAAGGTTGTTACCATATTTCTAATTAAATACACTGAAAATAATAAAGAAATTTGAGGGATTTAGTAATGTAATTAACTTTCTCATTATTAAGCTGATGTTTGGAACAGAACAAAGGTTCCAGCATAAAATATTAATAGCTGTTTAGATGAATATAAACATCTTAAAATAATTTTGTAAAATAGAACCAAGAGTGATTTCTTGTATCTTTGTATCATAAGGGTTAAGAAGCAAACTAATAACTTTTTTGTTTACAGTCATTGTATTTACCGTCTTGTAGTACTTTGGAAATTAATCCTTTTGCCAATAACTAATTTCACCGACTTACTAAGCATACAAGATAAGGTTATCTGAATTGTTGAAAGGTGTTCCTAGTGCCCTACTTTATCACCAGTCAAGTCAATATTGGAAAGTCCACTGGTGAGTGAACATTGATAGACATCAACACTTTATTAAATTTTCTTGGAAAAGTTTTCAGCATTCTCTTTTACTATTTGTACTTTATAAAAATTCATGACACATTGCCATCAGCTTAGTCATGTGTAAATTATTTCATTGAGCTTTTTTTTTTTGTAGTATAATGAATCTAGATTTACATACGTGTGTTGTGTACGTATGTAGCTCTCTAATCTTATACACTTTATACATATATAGCCAAGTTGCCATAAACCTTGCATAATCTTTGTTATATATATATATATATATGTGTGTGTGTGTGTACTTGAGTCCTTGAGGGACCATAC
>OZ024743.1:125961418-125968918 GCA_964016885.1 Eledone cirrhosa
TATGTATATACATATATATATATACATATATATATATATGTAGGAGGTGAGTTTTATTGTAGTACAATAAAGCAATGCAGATATCGGATAAGAAGCACTCTACAGTTTGTAGGACTGGAGTATACATAATATATAAGAACAAAAGATGGTTAAAAGAGTTCCATGTATTTTATTATGCGCATTTCAAAAACAAATATCATCATGCAATAATATTTGTGTTTTCATCAGATAAAACAGGAAGACATGATATGAAGGTTAAAAAACACTTGTGGATAGTTCAGTTTTAAATCAAGATATGAGAAGTAGTTTTAGATTGATGTGTGATATTGGGAAAAATATTTTATTTAGAGGGGTGGGGGGTGGAAAGGATGAAAAAGAGGAGGAGATGAGAGTAAAAAGTGGAGAGGGAGGAGTATAATGAGGAAAGATGAGATAGGAGGAGAGATGGGTGATAGAGAGAGAGAGATAGCTTTTATAACTGAGAAAAATATATTGTTTTACATAGAGAGGTTGAAAACCGTTGGAAGATAATGTATAAATTAAAAGAATTTGAAAATTAATGAAGAGGAAAATAATGTAAAGTTAAGGTTTGTATATTGAGGGGTTTGAAAATATGTGCGATGAAAAAGAAAATGTTAATATGTATTGAGAATAATAATAATGTTTAAGGGTTTAATAATATGTGCGATGTTAAGAAAATGTTGATATGTATTATTAAAAGGAACAGCAGGTTATTTAAGTAAGGAAATATTGTGAGATGAGCATGAAAGGGAGAAAAGAATAATGAATTGAGGATGAATAATCAAACGTCAAAACAATGTATATGTTTACGAGGGATTTTTTACAAGGTGATATAGAGTAAGAATGTATTGTATTATGTAATAATTGATTCTATGTTAGGCAAGAGTGAGAAAAGGTACAGATTAGAGGTTAGACATTAAAAGAAGAAGAGAAGAAAGGGAAGTGATAAATAGGAGCGATGTAGAATGAGTAACAAGTATTATAGAAAGTATAATAACCTTTGAAATAAGGTAGAAAGATGGCTATATTCTTAAAAGAAGTGTATATATATATATATATATGTGCGTTTGAGAAAAAGATTCTAAATTGATAAAGAATTGAATATTAGCTGTATACTTTGTGAAATGTTTTATGGAATTTATGCAAGCAAAACATTTCACAAAGTATACAGCTAATATTCAATTCTTTATCAATTTATATATATATGTGTATATACACACATATGAGGTGTGACAGAAAAGTTCCAGGACTGATGTCACAAAAGATTGATTTCAAACCAAAACTTCACACATAAGAGTTTTCTCCTTCAAAGTAATCCACCTGGAGTCTAATGCACTTTTCCATCCTTTTCTGCCACGCTTGCATGCACTCCTGGAAGGATTCTTCCGGGAGCCTCCGCAGTTCTGTCATCACGGCCTTTTTGATGTCGTCCACATCTTCAAAACAGGTACCATCCGCATCATACTCGAAGGTCCATGACTCATCACCGGTGATGACTGTCCCTAGCAAGTCTGGTTCGGTTTCAAGACGCTCGAGGATGTCCTGGCACACTTGCATGCGTCGACCCTTCTGATCATCGTTCAGCAGTTTTTTCACCATCTTTGCGCAGACTTTCCGCATGTCCAAATCTTCAGTGAGAATCTTCCAGATGCTATCCCGATTCATGCCCAGCTCATTTGCCATCTGACGATCGCTACGCACCATCTGCGTGACGCGCTCAACGTTGACCTCAGTTCTGGTTGTTGAGGGCCTTCCGCTCTTGGGGTGATCTTGCACCACTCAAAAACACGTGAGCGTGACATCCTCACATCTCCATACACTTGCTGCAGCAATCCCAGTGCTTCTGACGGAGTTTTCCTCAACCGTACCAGAGACTTCAAGTTTGTTCTTTGTTCTGTGCTCATTGCTTGACGAACTGAAACAGAGGACATGTATATAAAATTATGAAGAAAAAATAAATCTTTTGTCCTGGAACTTTTCTGACACACATATATATATATATATATATATATATACACACACACACACATATGATGGCTGCCCCCTCATTATCGAGTATGGCCATTGCACGATATACCATTATTAATAATTATTAATTAATTCTATCGTGCAATGCCTGTGCATGAAGATATTTTTTCAAATGAGGAAAGACTGTGCACTGAACCAATTCCACTCTCTGAGCGACAGTAGCTATAACCCGAAAAGAAGAAAATATCAACATCATCGGTAACTACTGAGCCGCAGGTTTTATATCGGAGTTATCCCAGTTTCCTGAGTTGCCTTCTCCTAGAAGAATGCCCTGACAAAGGCTAGGGGTCCTTCACTCCCAGTCGTTTAACCGCGCGATCGGGTGTCCAGCCCGATTATTTTTATGTCCCCGCGCATATACATACACATGCACCCATGTATATACACATATACATATACATACATATGTACATGTGTATATACATATTTACACACTTTTGGATGGCCGTTGACTCTTATGAGATCTTCCGCCCTTTGTCAGGTTTTGTTTTTTGTCCTGCAGGGTGTCCAAAATCACCCTCCTCACCAAGTAAACTTGGTGGGGTTGCCGGTTTAGTCGCCGACGACCCGACCATGCGACAGGTTGTACACACACATATATATATATATATACACACATATATATATCATCATCATCTTCATCATCATCACCGTTTTACGTCCGTTCTTCCATGCTAGCATGGGTTAGATAGGTTGTCCTGTTGTGGGCAGTGTCTGGTCGGCTGACCATGCCTTGCTCATACAGGAACTGATTTTGGCTTGATTTCTACAGCTGGATGTCCTTCCTAACACCAACCTCATTTACAGTGAGTGCTGGGTGCTTTTTCCGTGGCGCCTACACGTCCACTTTACAGTGTGGGCTGGGTGCTTTTTTGCCGTGGCACCTCCACGACCACCTGGCAGTGGGAGGGTGTGGGGGCATATTGTCTATATGCTTCAGCTTGTACCCATGGGAGGTCGGGTACTCTGTATTACTGCGTGACGCCAGAGGTCACGGTCCTGTGTCATCGCCTTTGAGAGGTGTAATTGGGTAAGGTCGGCTTTTATCACCTCATCACAGGTCTTCTTGAGTCTCCCCACTCCGCGGTTTCCATTGACTTCTAGTGCTCTGCACCTTTTTATGCAGCTGTCATCCTTCATACGCATCACATGTCCATACCAATGCAACCGCCTCTCCTGCACACAGCATTTGATTCCTCTTATGCTCAGTCTCTCTCTCAATTCATTTATGCTTTGTCGTTCGCGTATATTACTATTACACATCCATCGGAGCATGCAGGCTTTGTTTCTTTCTAATCTTCGTAAGTCTTCCACCTTCAGCGCCCAGGTCTCACTACCATGTAACATGGCTGTTCGGATACACGCATCATACAGTCTGCCTTTCATTTTGAGGGAGAAGCCTTTTGCAGCTAGCAGTGGCAGTAGTTCCCTGAACTATCCATCCCGTTCTTACCCTAGTTATTGTACTTTCTGAACACCCACCTCCGCTGCTAATTCGGTCACCTAGGTAGCAGAAGCTGTCTACTGTTTCTACAGAGCCCTCCCAGAGACTGGTGGTACTTGTTTCCTGTGGCTGCTTGCTGTCCCAGCACAGCTGCTGCATGTGAAGCCTACATTCTTAATTAAGATTCCTGAGATCCCGCTACATCTCTTGTGTACCCATTGTTTGCATTTGGGGCAGAGAATGGAGTTCCTACCTACACCTTTCTTACATACTGAGCAAGGCCATTTCCCTGAGGGGATCTGGGTTCTGTTTTCTCGTCTACTTACAAGGACCTTAGTCTTTGTCATGTTGACTTTGAGACCCTTTCTTTCTAGTCCCTGCTTCCAAGTTTGGAATTTCTACTCTAGTTCTACCATAGATTCAGCTATAAGTGCGAGGTCATCAGCATACAGGAGTTCCCATGGGCATCCGGTCTTAAACTCCTCCGTTATTGCCTGCAGGACTATGATGAACAGGAGAGGGCTAAGAACAGAGCCCTGGTGGACACCAACCTGTACGCTAAATTCCTCGCTAAATTCCCCTATACATGGCTTATACAGCTTTCACAAGCCATTCATCTCCTCCTAGTTTTCTAAGAGCCCACCAGATTACAGCACGTGGAACTCTGTCAAAGGCTTTCTCGAGATAGACGAATGCTAGGTACTTTTCCTGTAACTGCCTCACAAGGAAGAGGGCATCAGTGGTGCCTCTTCCTGGTACAAACCCAAATTGCATCTCATCTATTTTCACCCGGTCCCTAATCAACTGTGCTATAACTCTTTCTGTTACTTTCATGACCTGGTCCATAAGCTCTATACCTCTATAGTTTCCTTATATATATATATATACCTCTATATATATACCTCTATAGTTTCCTTATATATATATATATATACATATATATATATATATACACGCACGCACGCACGCACGCACGCACGCACGCACGCACGCACGCACGCACGCACGCACGCACGCACGCACGCACGCACGCACGCACGCACACACACACACACACACACACACACACACACACACACATACATATACACGCACACACATATATATATAAACTTCAGAGTTGGTACCATGAATGTAGGCATCTTAAAAGGTCGCTCTAACGAGGTTGTAGAAATGCTTGAACGTAAGGAGGTTGATGTTTGCTGTATCCAAGAGACTAGGTGGAGGGTTGGGTCTGCTAGATTCATTGTGGGTAAAAAACGATGCTATAAGCTTTTCTGGGTGGGAAATGACAATAGGCTGGGTGGGGTAGGAATCATGTTAGCAGAAAAATGGGTAGATAAGATAATAGACGTAAATAGAGTGAACGACGGAATAATTAAAATAAGACTTGTCCTAAATAGAACTACTGTGACAGCAATATCTGCGTACGCACCCCAATCCGGACTACCTGGCATTATAAAAGACAGATTCTATGAGACATTGATGCTCACTGCCTCCCAAATAACCGAGAGTGTCTACATAATTATTGCTGGCAACCTAAATGGTCACGTTGGACAACATTGTGATGGCTATGACGGAATCCATGGAGGCTATGGGTTTGGTACTAGAAATGAGGAAGGCTCCAGAATCCTGGAATTCTGTGATGCAAATAACCTAACTATCTGTAACACTAACTTCAAAAAACGAGACAATCACTTGATCACCTATAGATCAGGGGAACACGCCAGTCAGATAGATTATATCCTTACCAAAAGACGTGATAGAGTGTCTGTTGTAAACACTAAATCCCTCCCCCATGAAGAATGCACCTCCCAACATAGACTCATAGTCAGCGACCTCATAGTCAGCGACCTCATAGTCAGCGACCTCATAGTCAGGACAAGACGTACTCGACAACAGAGGAGGACTATCCTCAGGAGAAAAATATGGAAGCTAAAGGACCCCACAACCAGTAATAAATTTAAAAGCATATTACTTGCTGCTTTTGACAGTAAGGAAGAGCAATTAGAGTCGTACAATATAGAGGAACAGTGGGAATTCCTGAAAGCTAACCTGCTGAAGGCGGCAGTTGATGTCTGTGGCTGGAGCAGGCCTATAGGCAGGAGGAGAGTAACGTGGTGGTGGAACAGTAAGGTGGAGGAGACAATTAAGGCCAAAAAGCAGGCTTGGAAAGTATGGCAGGATGGGGGAAGTAGAGAGCACTATCAATTGGCCAGGAGAAAATCTAGGAGAAAAGTGTACCTTGCAAAAAGGGAAGCAGAGGAAAGAAAGTTCAAGCATGTTCTACAACGTGAGGACCAAAAACACGAGGTGTTCAGGATTGCTAGACAATGTGTCAAGGAAAACCGTGATATTGTCGGGGAGAAGTGTGTCCTTAATGATGATGGTGTACTTGCCCTCACTGATGTTGATGAGAAGGTAGCTTGGAAGTGTCACTACGAGAGACTATTAAATGAGGAGAATAAGTGGGAAAAAGATAGTCTGCCCCAAATCGATCCAATAGAAGGACTAGCAATGCTAGTTGAAGGTTGTTTAATAAGTAAGGCAATCAAAGACTTGAAGACGGGTAAGGCGGCTGGGCCTTCGGAAATAGTTGCTGAAATGCTGAAAGCATCTGGAACGGTGGGACACACTATGGTCACCCGGATAGTAAACCAAGTCATACAGAATGGGGTCGTTCCGAAGGACTTGGCGTAGCATCATCATCATTAACTGCTACAAGGGTAAAGGAGATGCCCTAGATAGGGGTAACTATAGAGGCATTAAATTAATTCACCAGGTCATAAAGGTCACAGAAAAAGTAATAGCGCAACTAATCAGAGAGCGAATTGATCTAGAGGAAATGCAGTTTGGGTTTGTGTCAGGTAAAAGTACCACAGACGCTCTTTTCATTGTACGACAACTACAGAAGTACCTAGCTAAAAGTAAACCCCTATACTTAGCTTTTGTTGACTTGGAGAAAGCCGTTGACAGAGTCCCCCGCTCCATTATCTGGTGGGCTCTTAGAAAACTAGGTCTTGATGAATGGCTTGTGAGAGCTATACAAGCCATGTATAAAGAAACAGTCAGCAAGGTTAGAATTAACAACAAATATAGTGAAGAGTTTAGCGTAAAAGTTGGTGTTCATCAGGGCTCTGTCCTTAGGCCCCTACTATTTATTATTGCCCTTCAGGCTATAACAGAGGAGTTCAAGACCGGCTGCCCATGGGAACTCCTATACGCAGATGATCTAACGCTCATAGCTGAATCAATGGCCGAACTAGAGAAGAAATTCCAAACATGAAATTCCAAACATGGAAGACTAAAGTTCTAGTTTGTAGGAAGCAAAATAGGGCACCAGTCCCATCTGGGAAATGGCCATGCTCAGTGTGTAGGAAAGGAGTAGGCAGAAACTCCATTTTATGTCCCAAATGCAAAGTATGGGTGCATAAAAGATGTAGTGGGATCACAGGTAAGCTAACTAAGAACATAGATTTTATATGTGGCCGCTGCTCTGGTGCAATAAGTAACAGCAAGTGCCCACTGAATACTAGCTCATTCCATTGCACAGATGGTTCTATAGAAATAGTGCACAGCTTTCTTTACTTGGGTGATAGAATCAGCAGTGGGGGAGGGTGCTCTGAAAGTACAGCTAGGGTCAGAACGGGATAGAAAAAGTTCAGAGAGCTTATACCACTATTGGCCGCTAAAGGGTTCTCTCTAAAAATGAAGGGCAGGCTGTATGATGCCTGCATACGAACAGCAATGTTACATGGCAGTGAGACCTGGGCATTGTGTGCAGAGGATATACGCAGACTGGAGAGAAACGAAGCTTGCATGCTCCGCTGGATGTGTAATAGTAACATACGTGAATGGCAAAGCATAAACGTACTAAGGGAGAAATTAGAAATAAGAGGGATCAGATGTTGTTTACTCGAGGGAAGACTACGTTGGTATGGTCACGGGATGCGCATGAAAGACCACAGCTGTATAAAAAAGTGCAGGGCAATAAAAATAGACGGTAG